>JAMFRD010000090.1:0-32622 GCA_025502685.1 Pascua sp. PH4015B | reverse complement strand
CCCGGCCCCCTGCCCCCCCTCCCCCGCGGGGCGCCCCCCCCCCCCCCCCCCAATGTCGTCGCGCCGCGCAGCCGACGGCCCGCCCGCGGGGCAGCCACCTGCGAAAAAGCCCGCGCTGGACATTGCCTCGATCCGCGCGCAGATTGCGGCCAAGAAGGCAGCGGTCGAGGCGCGTCTCGCGGGGACGGGTTCGGGGTCTGCGTCTCCGTCTCCTGGGCCGGGGACGCCGTCTGCTGCTCCGGGTCCGGCGGCGCTGCCGCCCAAGCCGACGGTGGACCCGGAGATTGCGGCGCGGATCGCGGCGGCGAAAGCACGCATCGACGCGTTGAAGAATAAGCAGGCAAACCCGTACCTCTCTGGGGGCGGGGGTGCTGTGGGGTCTGGGTCTGGATCGGGCTCGAGGTCTGGGTCGGGTGCGGCCAAGGCGCGTCCGCAGGGTGTGAGCAATGTCGCACTCCACCCGCTCCTGATGGGCGACGCCGGCGCCGGGTCCTCTGGTTCGGGCGGTAAGAACGAAAAGATGGCCCTGCGCGACCGGTACAAGACGATGGCGCCCAAGTTTTCCACTGTGCGCGCCAACGCGGCCGTGGTGGAGGCCGCCGAGAAGGCGGCCGAGAAGAGCGCGCCGCGCGCCGTGACCAACCCGTACGCGGCGGGCGCGAGTCTGCCGCAGGACGAGCTGGCCGGCGCAAACATTGCGTCGCGCAAGTCGCGCAAGATGCAGTTTTCCGCGCCCGGGAAATACGTCCGGCAAGGGGACCAGCTGCGTAACGAGATCAAGCTCGAGGAGCTCAAGCAGCGCATCGCCGCGCAGAGCCGCAAGGCCGGCCTCGACTCGGAATTCGACGTCCTCGAACGCTCCCTCAAGCGCCAGCCCCCGCCCCAAGTCGAGTGGTGGGACGAGGCCATCATGCCCTCCGGATCCACCTACGACGATATTCAAAAGGCCCAAGAGTGGTACACCACCTCGGGCGAGACTCGCATCACACACCTCATCCAACACCCCATCCCCATCACGGCCCCCAGCGATCGCAAACTGGCCGAACGCGGCCTCATGCTCACCAAAAAGGAGGCAAAGAAGATGCGCCGACAGCGACGCCTTGCTGAGCTCGAGGATAAGCGCGATAGGCAGAA
The DNA here is from genome assembly GCA_025502685.1 of Pascua sp. PH4015B. Taxonomy (NCBI): domain Eukaryota; kingdom Fungi; phylum Basidiomycota; class Tremellomycetes; order Trichosporonales; family Trichosporonaceae; genus Pascua; species Pascua sp. PH4015B. The sequence goes on along the minus strand of JAMFRD010000090.1, from coordinate 31,488 downwards.
GATGGGCCTTATCCCCCCGGATCCACCAAAGGGTAAGTCGCGGCGAGCTCGGATCGAGGCGGGTTCTTGGCTCCTGCTCTTACAAAGGACTCTGTTTGTTGCCAGGCGTGGATTCTGCTGGTTACCAGGCGTGGATTCTCCTTGTTCCTAAGCCTGGATTCTTCCCGTTACCCAAGCTTGCTTGGTGCTGGGGCTTTTCCTTGTTGCGGCGCCTCCGGGCTTGCTTGTTACGCCTGCTTGTGCCTGCTCGGGCGCTAGCTCCTACTTGTTGTGCAGGCCTTTGCTAGCTGATCGGGCCCTGCTTCTCCTCCCTACCCTACCAGCTTCTGCTCATGGCCGCTTCGTCTTGGTGCCCAGTGTTCTACCCAGCCCTCCGTTTGCCACCCGCTTCTGTTATCTACGACTGGTCCTTTCCATCCCGCCTTGCCTTTCCATTCCGCCTTCCCTTTCCATTCCGCCTTCCTTCCACATTCCGTTACCCCGAACTTCACTGACACTCGCAGTCCGCCTCGCCAACCTCATGAAGGTCCTCACTTCGGACGCGGTGCAGGACCCGACAAAGGTCGAGCACAAGGTCCGGCGCGAGGTCGCCCTCCGCAAGCTCCGGCACGAAAAGGACAACGAGAACCGCAAGCTCACTCCGGAGCAGCGTGCCGAAAAGGAGTATGCGAAAATGGCCGAGCGCGAGCGCAACGGCCTCCTGGCGTCTGTGTACATTATCAAGCACCTCACGAATGGCCGGCACAAGTTCAAGGTCAAGAAGACGGCCGAGGACGACATGCTCACGGGCATGTGTCTCTTCTACCAGGACTTTGCCATTGTCGTTGTCGAGGGCGTCGCCAAGAAGATTCGCCACTACCGCCAGCTCATGATGCACCGCATCGACTGGACCGAGGAGGCCCGTGCGCGCGCCGGCAGCGACGACGACGACAGCGATGCCGACGCCGGGAGCGACGCCGAACAGCGTCCCAAGCGCACGGCCGCGATCGACGTCGACGAGGACGGGCCCGACATGTCGGAAAACAAGTGCGAGATTATCTGGGAGGGCGAGATTCCAGAACGCACGTTTAGGATCTTCCGCGCACGTCATCCAGACACGGACTCGGCAGGCAAGGACTATCTCACTCCCAAGTACGAGGGCATGTGGGACCTCGCAAAGAGGTGGACGTGGCAGGGCGAGGACCTGTAGTGGGACTGGGGCACGAGTACGGTGCATACAGTAGCATTGGCCACGGGCAGTAGAGTCTGGATGTTAGCAGTGTAAAGTAGTGACAAGTTCGTGGTCGGTGGCGCGCGTCGTTGGGATGTGTACGCGGGATGTGGGGAGGGGGTGCTTGCGCAGAACAGAGGTAGTGATAGACTCTACAACGATGAGGGCGCACTTAACTCCCGAAAGTGGTCGGGGTTCCTCTGTCTGTGGTATCTATCATCTATACATTTATATATCGATTGCAAACGACACAAACAACACCACCTGTCGGCGAAATGGCGGAGTGGTCTAACGCGCACGCTTCAGGATGTCTCATCTAACGCGTGTCTTCGGGCGTGGGTTCGAATCCCACTTTCGTCAATTGGGGCTTTACCGCCTCCAGAGTGTTCCTTTTTAACGATATTTTATTCCACGCGTATTGCATTGTGGCGGCTAGGCAGGAACACGATGCATGTCACTCGAGTCTACCTAAGTGTAGGTTCGATGGGAATGATTGCACTGGGTGTTATTCAATTTTTCTGTCCTCCTCCATGGACACATTGCGCCCGGGTCCATTGACGCTCACGCCTCCGGCGCCGCCTCAATCACATACATCCTCCCACCGGGTTAAACACGCCAAGCACAGGGGATGAGCTCGGTTCATGTTGTGTGGAATGCTGCCAGCTAAAGTACAGTAGTATTCTCGCAACCCATGTTCCCGACTTGCACAATTATCTTTGCTGATCACACAAAATACCTTTGTGGATCTCTCGGTCGCGTCCTCGCCCACGAGTGCCCACTTATCTACAGATGACTGGATGAGCGCGCATAGATACTGAATCAATCGTCCATGAGCTACAGTATGGCCCAGACCACCATCGTGGCTTGGCACTGATCCAACGCGCCACAACGAGCACCGTGCGCGCTGCATACTCGGTGCCCCGACTGCCCCAACAAGCCCCGCAGCCACTGTAGCTGCCTGCCCTCTCACAGGCCCTGCTACAGGCGCCACTTGGACATGTACACACATCTAGCAATCCTTCCGCTCGCGAATCACTCTCGTCCACTTGCCACCCACCAGCTCATCTTGCACACTTGCACACACACAGCCCACAATGCGCGTCGGTGTCTCTACCTTGCTCGGTGCGTTCGCTTAGTATGCTGTTGGACTGATGTTAAAGTGACTCTGCTCACCTCTGCATGCGCTGCCCAGAGCGATGCGGCCGACGCTACCGCGTCCAAAGGGACGGAAGCCAGCGCGACGGCGTCGGCGTCGGCGGCCCCGTCCGACGACGAGTGGAAGATCGAGGACAGCATTCCCCCAGAGTGCGCGCTGCAGTGCAACAGTTATCTCGAGCTCTACCACGAATGCTACGACACGCACCCCGAGGATAGCTGTGCCTTGTGGTGTGACGTACGTGGGCCCGGCTGGTGAAGCACCAGCTAATGGCAGACCAAAAACTACAACGCGGTGGTGTCCTGCTACAACTGCGGGCTCGCGCTGAATCCCAACGTGACCAACTCGGCCAACGTGGACCTGCTGGTGAAGCGATTTGCGAGCGACTGCGAGACGCTCGTCGGGTCCGTCCCGACCGGGACCATACAGGTGCTCTATCCTGGCCGCACCCAGGCGCCCGGGAGCGCTGAGGGGTGAGTTGGAGTCGACCAGGGGCCACATTGTCGCACCCGCATGTTGCGGTTGTGTACCCTTGTCTCTCGCAGGGCAGGCTACTTGGCCAACCTGGCCCACTCCCACCCCATGTCAACCGTGCTGACCCCCAGCGGCCCAATCGACTTCCTCAACCAGACCACCACCGGCAACCCCCTCCCGTCCAGCACGTCCGGCAACCCCCTCACTCCCGTCTTGAACGTGAGTGTTTTCGTATCCCCGCCACCGCCGCCGCACACTTACTCCAGGCTCCGTCGGCTGCGGTTGCTCCCTCCGCAACGCCGGCGTCGGGGGCGCAGCTCGTGACTCCCGGTGTCGCCGTGCTGGCCGTCATCGCCGCCGTCGCGATGGCTCTCTAGGATGTCCATCAAGTCGGAGCCTCGGTGTATCGGCGTGGGCAGGTGGCAACATTGTCGCCTTTTTGGCCGTCCGTACCTGGCAGCATACAGCGCCTGTGCTCCGCCGCACGGGGTGTGCATTGGTTTCTCCAAGTAATCTGGGATTCAGTCCGCGTTTCTTTGTAGGCCTTGTATTGCGCACATTCTTTTCTGCATCATTCATTCTGCGTGCTCAAGACGATATCCACGATCGTGCCTCAATGCACGACTGGCACAAGACCCGCCAAGCTACGACGTCACTCCGGCTCCGGGCCGGCGACAAGAATATCCGTCGCTCTTGTCCGACGGCACCCCGCACCATGTGCTCATGCAACTATTGACAAGCCCACGTCGTTGTTGCAAGACTAACGCTCAAAGACGGCTTGCACAAGACTGAAGCTCATACCATGACCAGACAACAGCGATGACAGAGCCCACACCGACCGCGGAAGACCCACATCTCGGGGCCGACAAGGACGTGGACGCCGACGCCGACGCAGCTACCAAACCCGAGCTCACCGAAACCCACGCTGAGGATACACTCGCCGACCTACCGCCCTACAGCGTCTTCTCCGATGCCCAAAAGTGGTTCATCGTCACCCTCGCCGCTGTCGGCTCGACGTGCTCGTAAGATCCGTCCCGTACTGACCGCGAGGCCAAACTAACGGCTCCAGGCCCATCTCGTCCAACATCTACGTCCCCGCCATCCCGACACTCGTGGACGCGTTCCACGTCTCGCCCGAGAAGATCAATCTCACCGTCACCGTCTACCTGTGAGCCGCCTCCAAGACATGGGCACATGCTAACAAGGCAGTATTTTCCAGGCCCTGACGCCTGCGTTCTGGGGCGCGGCGGCTGACGCCTATGGTCGACGGTGAGAACTCCCACACCCACTACTCACCAACCTCACGCGCGCAACTCCGCGCACATTGTCCTAGTCCTAACCAACAGACCAGTGTACATCGCCACCGTGCTCATCTTCACCCTCGCATGTGTCGGCACCGCACTGTGCCCGACACACGACTACTGGCTCCTGGTCCTCATGCGCATCCTCCAGGCGTCGGGCGCGAGCGCGACCATTGCCGTCGGCGCCGGCGTGATTTCCGACGTGGCGCGCCCGCAGGAGCGCGGAAAGTATGTGGCCATCTTCAATACGACGTCGACGTTTGGGCCCAGTATTGGGCCCCTCCTCGGGGGTGTCCTGGCGGGGACTCTGGGGTGGAGGTAAGTATGATCACAGGTTGGGTTGGTCTGACGCCGAGGTCGATATTTTGGTTCTTGACGATTGCGGGCGCGGTCATTCTCTTGCCCATGGTCCTGTGAGTGCCCAACAAGGGAGAGTGTTGTAGCTTGTCGTGCTCACCCCAAGCGTGTTGCCAGAAACTCTACGCGCCCTGGTAGGCGACGGATCTAAGCCCCCGCCGCTCCTCAACTGCACGCCCGCCGCGCTCCTCTGGCGCCGGCGCGAGGAGAAGCGGCGCGCACACGACCACACCAGCGATACCCCCGGCGTGCTGGAGGACCACCCACGCCCGTATCTCAAGTTCCGGCCGCTTGCGTCGTTTCTCCTCCTTGCCCAGCCCGACCTGCTGCTCATCCTCCTCTGGTCGTCGCTCTACTATGCCCTCTACTATGCTGTCCTGTACGCCGCGTACATGTGCGGACACTGACGGCAGGACAATCTTCTCAACGCTCCTCAAGGACCACTACGGCTTCGGCGAGATCATCATTGGCGTGTGCTACATGTACGTTCCCTCCCCTCCCACCTACTAACGCTCAGCTCGAACGGGGTCGGCGTCGCGCTCGGCGGCATCCTGACAGGCCGCACAATGGACAAATTGTACGCGCGCGAAAAGGCCCGCGTCGGCGGCGACCACCGTACCGTGCCCGACTTTGAGCTCGAAAAGGTCCGCCTCGCCCTCCTCCCATGGCACGCGGGGGTCATGCTCGTATCGTCCATCGCACTCGGCTGGACAATGAAGTATAGCGTCCACGTGTCCGTCCCCATCATTCTCAACTTTATCTTTGGGGTCGGGACAGGCTTCCTCACCACCACCACCATATTCGGAATCGACCTCATGCCAGGCCAAGGAGGCGCCGTCACCGCCAGCGTGAGCGATCCCACCCTGTATATATTCCCGCCATAGCTAACACCCCAAGTTTAACCTCACGCGCTGCCTCGTCGGCGCCGCCGCGGTCGGGACGGTCCAGCTCATCAACCGCGCCATGGGCGCAGGGTGGATGTTTGTCCTCCTCAACGGCATCTGTCTCCTTGCTGCGCCGTTGCCATTTATTGTGGTACGGTACGGGCCGAGGTGGCGCAAGCGCCGGGCCGAGCGTACGGGGAGGACAGAGGAGGCGTAGAGTTGACGCGTAGACATCACATAGACATCAAAGACCTCATTTATTCCACAATACTCGTGTAATTGTATCACTGAGTGTTGTACCTCGTGTCGTAGATTGGGACAGTCTTATTACCATGCACCCCTCATCACTGGACCTGGACCGGACGGGATTTGTAGGTCACAGCAACTCAATTTTGATGTGGACCATCGGCCGTCGTTGTTGACACTGGACGATTGCCCGTCACCCTCAAGAAGAGTCGGGACGACCATGGCGTGCTCGTTCATACCGACAGGAAGACGCGGTGGTGCTATGACGACTCCCTTCATGGAAGCGGCCCCCACTCTCAGGCCCGGTATTACGATCACGATCCTCACACTCATACTGCCAGTCTGAGAGCCCTGGCAATAGCACTGCCACATACATTGCGGGGCGTATATAGCTACTTTATGTCTGACAATTGTCTGGCATGTCCCCAGTCTGCTGGCGCTCGGTGGGCCTGCACTCGGGAACGTGACCAACTGCACAGTACACAAGATGTCCCCACCGCTATGTTGTCGCTACGACAAGCCAACAACTGGGCTCTCAAGGACCTCATAACCAAACCGTGGCCATATCAATCCCCAACAGCACGCTGCACCAGCTCGCCGAGCTCGCGCGCCCCAAAGCCTGGCCATCCATGGAGATGCCCATACCACTCTGTTGGCACCTGGGCCGCGCCATACTTTGCCCCCGCCAGTGCGCCGGCTACAGCAGCGACGGTATCCGTATCGTGTCCCGCGCGCACGGCCTGCTCGAGAGTTGACTTGAGGTCGGTACTGGTACGAATTGCGCACCACGCCGCCTGGAGAGTAGCGACGACCCACGAGTTTTTGCCCTGCACGTCGCAGGGGTGGTCGATCTGCTCGGCCGCGTCGATACGCTGGCACCACAGCTCTCTGCGGTCGTGTGGGAGTTGCGCGAGTCCGACGCGGATATTGAGGTTTCCGGAAGTGATGGCGTGCCTAATCGCCAGAGTCCATATGACGCACGCATCGGACGCGTCGCGATCGGCGTGCGTGAGCTCGCCGACGCGCCGGGCGGCCGCGGCGAGGTCTTCGTCGGCGGCGAGGTATCCCAGCGCCACGGGGCCGGTGCGCATGAGCGATCCATTCCCCGCGGAGCGCCCCTGCGTCTCACGCGCCTCCTTCGCGACGGCCCGACATGCCCGCACGACCTCGGCATCCGACATGCCCGCGACGTCCATGGCGCGCACGCGGTCGAGGACGTGGCGCGTCAGGCGCCCAATGTCCTTTGGATCCGCGGCCCACTCGAGCCACCGGCGCACAATCCGCCCCAGGACGTTGTCGTCGCCAAAGTCCTCGCCCCGCGCCACTGCCTCGAGGACCGGAACGGCCATGGCCGTATCGTCCGTCCACTCGCCCTTGGCCCAAACCCGCCCTGCCTCGAACACCACCTGTGTAGAGGTCGCCATCGGCGCGCCCAGCTCGTACGCCGCTCCCAGCGCATCCCCCGCCGCACTACCAAGAATAGCACCAAACGCCCGGTCCGCCAGGGGCGTTAGTGCCGGAGGTGGACTGCTGCGCGCCCGCCATGTCTCCGTCGCCTGGCCGTACAATGCCCGCTGGGCTTGTGCGCGCCCCTCGTCACGACCCACCGCGAGGCGCGTGGTCAGGTGGGCTGCGAGGGCGCTGCGAAGGTCGGTTTCGGGCATCGGTGAGTGGGAGCTTGTTAGTTGAGTGAGTTGTAATGCGAAGTAGGTGGCAAGTTGTAGTGTGGTTGGTTGTGAGTGGTGAGTCACCCTGGAAGCGGTGTTCCTGGACACATCCCCGTCACCGCTGCGCGGCGATGCGAGGCTGTGCTGTGCGCAGTTCGTCGTCTTTGTGCCGGTCGTTGGGGAGAGTCTTATGTACGTGAGAACCCTGCTCGACAGGTCAGCAGTGCGTGTCAACCTCATGGACGATGGTAGCTCTCCAGGTAAGCGAGGTGGGAGTCTGTAATCTTATCAGCTTTATGCACGTGAGGTGTTCCTGGCGCGGTACACCGAACTACCAGAGAGCCTGAGGCCAGCAGGTCGAGTGACACTTGGGCGCGGGCAGTTGAAACTCTGGTGACGCCAGAATATCATTCCGAGCTGCATCGAAGGCATTAGATAGAGGAAGCGAAGGTTGTCCATCCGGCCGCAATGAGGTGGTCGAGCTGCGCGAGGGCTTCCCAAGCACCATACCTGGCCGCCTCTCGTTAACGAAAGTGGTGCTGCAGACCAACTGGCATACTGCCATGGTGTAGCCGATGCAGCAAGTAGCCTACAAGTCTGGTACATGCACGCATCTTTGCAATCTTTGCATGCAGTGCAGGCTCCACACACACATTGAGTGTGGGGTCCGGTGGCTGACAAGAACGGGGTGGGGGGGTATGGCAGCTTTGGCAGTGAGGGTCTGTCCCACCCTGACAGTGCATGCTGCAGTATTATGAACTCTGCACTGTATGCACTGTACACTGTACACTGTACACTGTACACTGCACACTGTACACTCACCTTCCCCCCCTTTTGCTCCTTCCTTTCCTTTCTTTCACTTCCTCATTCTCCTTTCATTCTCCCTCCCTCCTTGACTTCTTCTCCTTGTTCATCATCGCCTTCTTCTCCTCCATTCCAACATCGTCTTGACGATCTTCCCATCTTGTTCAGGTCACAGGCACATCAACGATCGCCACCACCTGTCCCGTGGTCGTCGTCCGTCCTCACCCTACAACTTGACAACCTCTTGTGGTCACGAGTGAGTCTCCTCCTCTCCTCTCAGGCCGCTCGTGACATCCAACATTGCTTTGCCTCATCGTTACATTCAACTTGGGTGCTCCCATTCGCGACGTGGGTTCGAGCCCCACATCCGCTGCTTCCTCACCACCATTCATTACATGATCTGCACCTTCCTCCGTAACGCTCCGACATACCGCGCGCGCCTGGCTATTGATGTCCATCAACCTCCTCACTCAACACTTCCCCTCTGTCCGGACACCAATACCGACCCATTGTTCGACTCAACGCCAACGCCAATCTTGCCCACACGCGCTGATCATGAATAGCCCATTGCCAGACCGCCTCCTCGCCCCTCCCTCTTTCGGCCGGCATGTTCCTCGACACTCCCCGGGGTCGCCTCACCCGCATTGGGGCTTGGGAGCTTGGGCCAACGCTTGGACGTGGGGCCTATGGTGAGAGGCACTACCGCACCTCATCGCTGACACGCAGCCCATGTACGACTGGCTACGCATCTAGTCACGGGGCACAAGGCTGCGTGCAAAATCCTCCCATCACTTCACAGCGAGCCAGGACCGGTGGGGACGAATGCCACTTTGGATGCCATTGAAGCCCACAAAGAGGTCGTGCTCTTGAAGGCACTCGTCGGTGCGAAGATTCCCGGAATCGTCGGACTTCAAGGCGTCATCGAGGACGGCGGGTGGACGTGGGTAACGGTTTCTTGTTTAATGCTGACCCCAAGCTATGTCTTCCTTGATCGCCACAAGAAGTGCCTTTCCTCCTGCGCCATGTTGTTGGATGAACGGATGTGCAAAGACGTCATGCGGCACCTCCTCCGCACGATGGAAGTCCTGCATGAAATCGGCCTCAGCCACGAAGACCTCAAGCGTGCGAACATTCTCTTGACCTTTGGTAAACAGGGGTTTGCCCCAGTCCTTGTCGACTTTGGTTTCTCCAACTTCTTCCCGGAAGGCGGCATGGTCCAAAGCCAAGGGGGAACACTCGAGTATTCAAGCCCCGAGAAGGTGGCGGTGGGTGCTACTCACAATGATGGCGTTGCTAATATTAGGATCTGTCCTACGATCCCCGTGCCGCCGACGTATGGTCCCTGGGCATTGTGTTCGCCAGGATGCTGGGAATGGGAAACCCGTACGTCGTATCGGGCGTCGACGGCAACGACGAGATCAGGTGGCGTATTCTTCACGAAAAACCCGACTTTCAGTGGCGACTTGCCGACTTGGTGCCCGGTGGTCGAGCCGAGCTGCTCAAGAGCATGCTCCAGTGTGACCCGCGCAAACGTCCAACAGTAAGTCGGGAGTCTCTGTAATTTCTGTACTCACTTTGCAGGTCTCGCAGGTTTTGAACCACCCCTACCTGCAGTGTAACACCCGCGACGCTCCGATTCGCGTGCCGCCTGTGCGGCTCAGGCGCAGTGTCCCTCGCCCAGTATCGCCGGCCATTCTGCAAGATATCATGTTTCTGTCCTTCCTTAAGAAATCGCTATTCCTGTGTGAGACTCCGCAGAAAATTGAAGAGCGCCTCTACAGCGATGGCAAGTGCTGGGAGCAGCGTTGGGCTTCTATGCTTGCCGGCTGGGAGTGCCGTGCGGAGTGTGAATGGGAGGATCTGCCCGATCTGCCAGCAGCAAGTAAGGGTGAGCTCGTGTTCGATCGAGACATGTTCGCTGACAGTAGCAGGAGGTCCGTTGTCGCATTCGAGCAGGATCCCACGCCTTCGTGAGATTAACATGTCGCCCCTCGTGGTGAGTGCTAGGACTCGAAGAGCTAAACTCACAACAGGTAAAGAAACCAGCATCCATCACGACGCACGTACCTTCCGATCCCGATGCGACTCCCAAGCCCACAGGACGCAAGCCTCTCACGAAAGGCAACTCGAACCAGATTAAGCCCAAACCTAAAGTGTTGGCTATGAGCCGCACTATCACGGCAGCCGTGGGCAGCGACGTAAAGCCAGTTATGGGTCCGAATGCTTTTGGTGCCCAGAAACAGAAGGCGTCAAAAGTTCCGAAGGCAAAGCCCGCGGGGACAAAGTCTGCTGGAAAGGCCCCTTCAGGCGACGAGAACGAAGACCCCAATGGCCTTCGGCGTTCTAAACGGGGCAAGCCCCCTCGCGGCAACGAGAATGAGGAGCCAAACGGGCTTCGTCGTTCCAAGAGAGGCAAGACTGTCGCTGCCCAGGTATGTGGCTAATATTGGACTGTAAAGTTGACGCTGAGACTTCGCGGGGGACCAAGAATGCAGATGACCCCGCTGCCACAGAAGACCCGGACAGAACTCCCCAGCTCCCGAGGCGCATGGTCACGAGGAGCCGCACGAGGGCTACGATGTAAGCCGCCCTCGTACGTCACGCCGACGCTGACAGCTTCAGTGCATCGACCTCGACGACTAAAGCTAAAGCCAAGGCGAAGCCTCAGCTGAGTAGCTCTGACAATACCACCGAGGCCAAGCTTCAGAGTGAGTGGGCCGTCGAGTTGTGGAGAGTGAAGGCGTGTCCAGCTGCTGACAACAGGGCTCGCTCTGGACAACACTGAGCCCGCGGCCCGCCGTACCCAAGCCGCCTATTAGTCGACCTCCAAAGACAGGGTGGGCCAATGCCATCCGGAACGGTCGCAATTGGCCCTCATACCTTCACGTCCTCGATACCCTCATGTCCTTGAAGTATTCAGTCTTTCCACGTCTCCATGTCCTACCATGTCTTCATTGTTCAGGTGTCTTTCGACGCCGTCCCTTGTGGTTCAAGTCAAACGACTCCACTCTCGCATCCATGTACTTTGTAGTGATACATATCATCCGTCTCTGTGGCATGTACATTGGTTCACCACCCTTGGTCCATCGAAAAACATGCAGGGTATCACGCATGCGATATCGACACAATCGGGACGTTGTGCGTCTCGAACGCGCCCATGTCGTCCTTGTCGTCGTAGTCGTCGTCGTCGTGGGCAATACTCTCATAATCATAGTCGTAGAACGATTTGACGGTCGACGCCCGCTTGCTCGGCGTGTTCTTGCTGTACTTGCTGTGCGCGTCGTCGTCGTCATACTCCATCTCAGCCAGGTCGAGCCCCACCTCGTCGCGCGGCTTGAACACGCTCCGGAACTCGTGCTCGACCAGCAGCTTGGTCTGCTCGGTAATCACGTGCTGCGGTGTTAGTGGGCACACAAACTCGGGCCGGCACGCGCAGAGCTGCAGCGCACAGTACTCTACTCACCAAAGCGTCATCCGCACTCCACACACGGGGCATACCGACATCCTTGTCGTCGTAGCCCGAGATAAACCGGACGCGCGCGAGCGCCTCGCGCGTGGCCCGAGCCATGTCCTCGGTCGCGACGCGCATCTCGCGCACGGCCGCACGCGTCGTGGCCCCCGGGTTTTGGGCCTGCTTCTCACCTCCTCCACCTGCACCTGCACCTGCACCTGCGCCCGGACCTCCGAGGGCACCCACGCCGGGGGCATGCGGCACGCCGACGGCGGCACTCACGCTCGCCGCGGGTCCGAGGAGGTGCACGATCGCGCCGCCCTGCGCAGTACGCGCGTTGGCGGACGGGAAGCGGCGGGCGGGGACAAAGACGTCGAGGGCGGGCCGGCTGGCGCGGCGCGCGCTCAGGGCCGCAAAGCTGGGGCGGAGCGGGGACGCGGGCGTGGTCGCGTTGCTGGCGGCACCGGCAGACGAGGCTAGGGCGTCGGGGCCGCCAGGACTGGGGGCAGCAGGGGTGCCCGAGCTCCCGGGAGAAGCATGCCTGCGCGAGGCGATGCGGGGTGTGATTGGCGAGCGGCGCGAAAAGCCCGATAGGCCAGAGAAGGCGCTGCTCCCACTGGCCATGCGGCGGGTGGGCGTGCTCTGGCCGACGGCGAGAGCCGTGTTGATCGTGAGCGACGTGTTTGGCGACGAGAGCGTCGAGTTTGGCGTGCGCCACGCGGACGGGCGGCGGAGCAGGCCTGCAATCGGCGATATGGGCGTGCTGGGCGACACGTGCCGCCTATCGCGGTCGCTTGCAATGGACGACGGGCGCGAGCGGACGATTTCCGACTCGGAGAGCGCGCGCTGGATACGCAGCCGCAGCTCGACGTGCAGCGGGCACCGGTGGAACGCGAGGAGCTCGGCCGTTGACCACAGCATCCAGTCGACGATGCGCGGGGTGGCCGTCACGACGCCCTCGGGGGCGGCGGCGAAGCGCGCGTCGGCGTCGGTCGTCACGTCGGTAATGTGGGTGGCGAGGTACGACCACAGCCCCGGCACGGCCGAGATGCACTCTGGCGCGCGGACTGCGGCAATCTTGACTAGCTGCAGCGAGAGGACAGATGTGGCTGCCAGCGATGGCGGGTCGACCTTTGGGTCCTTGCGGCGCGAAGGGCGGAGAGCCAGGCGCAATAGGCGGACCCATGCACCGGCATACACTTCGACGTCTGGACCGGGCTCGAGCGCCAGCGCGAGCGGGACGACAAACCCAGCCAACAGACCGGGCGAGGCAGGCACCGCTTCGAGTGCCGACATCGCATCGCGCGTTCCGTCACCGGCTCCGCGCCCGTGGCGGAGGTAAATGGCCGCAGTGAGGAGGTCGACGACCGCCGTGCGCATCGGCTGGACAAGCTCGCTAAACGCCATGTGGCCCTCGCCGAGCATCTGTATCGCGGGCGAGAGATACTGCGAGACGACGAGCGAGGCCAGTTCGGGCGGCACGGCATAGTTGCTCCGCTTGATCAGGTCGGTGATGGCGGCAAGCACGCCGGAAAAGTCGACCGAGGCCATGTGCAGCCGATACGCGGTGGCGAGGTTGCGCAAAGAGTCGATCGGGTGCCGGCTCACGAGGTGGGTGCGGGCAATGGCGCCAAGGATGGAACTTGCCGTCTCGATCGTGGACGCGGCCGCACGCGCGCCAGTGTCCGAGTGCAGGACCTGGAGGACAATGTCGAGCACCCGCCGCGTCGAGTTGATACTGAGCTCGCCGCCAGCGTTGGCGTACGCGTCCACAAGGCAAAGGTACTCGCGGCGCGCCCCGGGCCAGTCGGCCTCGTCTGCCTCGTCGCCGGGGAGGAAGCGGAGGATGGCGCTCTCGTCGCCGGCTTTGGCCTTGTGCACCAGGCGGCCGATCGCGTCAATCGAGTCCGGGAGAATGTCGGTGCCGTGCAGATGCGGCACGAGGGCTGCAAGCAGGCGGATAAACTTGAGCGCACGCGCCGACGCCGCATTCACCGCAATGACAGTCACGAGGAGCCGGATAATGTTTTCGCGCGGGAAAATGGCCGGCTCGAGCGACAGGTTTGCAGCGCGCGCGGCGTGGCGTTCGGCGGCACGGGTGCCCACGTCAGCTAACGAAAACTCTGCACCACCGGCAACCATCTGCACCAGGGCTTCTAACTCGTACTTGTCGTTCAGGCCGTAGAGGCCCGATGCGACACCCGATGTCGGGCCGTTGGGAAGGGACAGGCACGTGAGGAGCTCATACGCGGCGGGGGGGTCGAAGGGGCTCTCTCCAATGGCCAGGCAGAGCTGGTACACAAACACGTCCTGGTGGATGCGGTAAAAGGACCGGCACGCGACCTGGATGGCGTCGCGAATCGCCGCATGCGCGTGCACGTAGACGGTGTAGACGGTGCGCATCGTGTCGACAAAGCTGATGGACGCAAACACGCGGCGGAAGCGCGCAGAGCACAATGCGAGCGTGCGCATCGCATGCGCCGCCACAATCATGTCGGTCGTGCCGTGTAGCTGCAGGATGGACGCAATGTTGTGCACAAAGTGGCGCAGCTCGGCGCGGTCATTGTAGTTGCTGTTGAGCGCCGCAAAGAGCGTCCCCACGAGCTCGAGCCACGCACGCGCAAATGGCAGATGCCGCGCGCTTGCCTGTACCTGGAGGTTGAACAGCATCTTTTTCACGAGGTAGACGTCGCGCGGGTTCGCACGCAACATGTCAGCAAGCACGACGAGCTGGGCCGTCTGCACGTCGATCAAGTTGTCGCGCCACGGGGCGTGCAGCTTGAACCCGCCCTCGTCTTCGTAGATGCTCGCCGGGAGGAGCACTGGCTCGGCCTTGGTTTTACGCACGTCGCGGAGCGACAGCTCGGAGACATGCGGCACAAGCCGCGAAATGGTGCCGAGGATCAGGGCCCACGCCGCAGGCGATAGGTTTGAACCCGTCACGCCGTTCGGACCGAGACTGCCCTTCCTCCCCGTGCCGGCCGACATCTTGAGGTACCCAACAAGGGCATTGATGGCGACATAAGCAAAGTTTGGTGTCGGGGAATCGATGACGGCGTTCAGGCGCCCAAGGGCATTCACAAGATCCGTGTGCAGGTGCTCGGTCGCTGGTCGCGAGAATGCCGATGCGTCTTCACGCTCCAGCAGCCGGACAAGCTCAAAGGACAGCGTCGTGATATTCACGTCGCCGACGTCACGCAGAAGACGCGCCTGCTCGTTGACAAGCGCGACGAGAATAGGCGGCAACACAGCACGGTGCGACTTGGTCGTACTCCGCGTGGAGAGATTGGACGGCACACGCCGCAGTGTCGGGTTCGCCCCTGTACCATCACGTCCGGCTTCGACTGCACGCGATGGCGGTAGAAGGGCGACTGGAACGCGCTCATAGTCGGCCGCAGTGAGCTCGCCGTCGTCGACCCAACCCAGTTCCATGAGCCGCTGTCGCAGTTCGAGTGGCAGTGACCGTCCGTACTTTTCCAAAGTCGCGTCGTGCGCCTCGCGCGGCATGACCCACTCGGCAGAGCCCATCTCGGCTGGCACGTACTCGAGCGTCCCCGTGTGGAATTTGAACACCGACCTGTCCGTCACAGTCGGCTGCGAGAGAACCTGGAATCGGTAACCGTATAGTGTGGCGAGCTTGACCAGCGCTAAAGTACGCGCCGTCGGGCTCGTGCTGTTAAGGAAATCCGTAGTGACTCGTTCCCTCAGGCTACCTGGCACGGCCTCGGCACACTTCATGAGGAGGAACGTAGCGCGCTCCTTGGGGCCCGGTAACGCATACCGCTCCCAAATGATTGGCAGGAGCTGGCCCCAATCCTGTGACGTGAGGCTTGCCTGGATGGTGACAAGGAGCGATGAGAGCGTGTCCACTATTGGCGCGTCAAGGACCTCGAGGGCGTCGGAGACGGCTTTGTGTTTCTCGGACGAGTCATACAGGCCCCGCAGCGCCTGCACCTGCGCCAGATCCAGTGCCGCCGCCGAGTGGGGGATGCCCCCGTCGCCACCGTACCAAGCCACTGCGAGTCGGGTGGTGCCAATGCGTCGCACCCAGCCCGATGCGACGCGCATTGCCCTGAGGAGCTGGCACACCAACGAGCGATACGCGTTCGGTAGCGGACCCTCGCGCTCCTCGACCTCGAGCATTGTGCTGAGACGAGTCTCCAGCGTCGTCAGGAATGTCTTGAGCTTTGCAGTAGATGCACTCCCAGCGTCTGTCGGTCGCTGGATTCCACGCACAGCGAGGATGATCTCGGTGAGGACGGCGTACCGGCCCAACTTGACGGCCACCACGCCACGTGACCCCTCTTTGCCTTTACCCTTGACCACGCGCGGGGCGCCCACGAGGACAATCATGATCATCTGTGGGTCTGCCTTGACCCAGAACTCATCGGGTCCAACGAGGGCCGACAACGTGCGGACGGTGCGCAGCGGGTTGGAAAGCGACGTCGCTTGCGTAGCTGCAGCGCACGAGAAGAGGGGCTTGTAGAAGAGCTGCGGGTGGCTTGTCTGCAGCCATGAGAGAAACGGTTTAACGCTGGGGCTGGATGAAGACTCGGGCGAGAGCCGCTGAGTGTCAGCAAAGTGTGTCCTGCAAGGCGAACTCACGTTGAGAATATGTGGGACGCAGTAGCGTCCAAGAGTTGCAAGGTCACTCTCCAGAAACTGCCGCAGAGCTGGCAAAAGCTCATCGAGTGGGTATGTTGCGACCTGCTGTTAGAATCCATGTGCCAGAGACGACACGTACCATATGCTCGGCTATGCTGTCCAAATCGCTGTTTGCCACCGTACCGAGGTGATGGAGAAGGCGATCACGATTAGCGCCAGCATGGGCGACTTGGGGAGACGGAGTGAAGGGATCTCCACCCTCGGGTCTATTGGCCTGATACCATAACTCGAGGGCGATGAGGACGCCAATGTAGCCGCTTACAACTGCGGCGGCGTCCTCGAGTGGTGCACGCAGTGATGCCGCCTCTGTGAAGATTGTCTCCGAGAGGTGCGCCACAGCGGGGACGATGTGTGGATCGGTGTTGGTGCGGACCAGCGAGGCCAGAGACGTGAAGAATGTGGTCGCCGCAAGCAGACGAACACGGAGTACGAGGGGTGGTGCGCCACCCAAAATGGGAGGAGGGACAAAACCCTGCCAGCTGTCAGCAAGCCAAAGCACCAACCCCCTGTACGATGACATACATACCTTGAGAACAGCACCATTACGATCAAGCAGCCAGCCAGCCAGTTGTGGTTCGGCAGAAATGGCCCTCGCGACTGCCAGCCACAATATCTCAGGCTCGATGCCATCCGAGGTCATAACCTCGCCCGTGAGTTCCGTCATGGATGTGCCGTCAATGGCAATGATCTCGCCGCTCGCGAGGTCGGCAAGGAGTCCTAAAACAATGCTTTGGTGCTGCTCACTCAAGTACGGAGCGTACTCTAGTACATTGAGGAGTTGAAGGAGGGCGATTGCCAGGCACTCAAAGTCGGTCACCGTCGATGGCAGCATGTAGCTCTCGGGTATTGATTGGTCACGTCGGAGGACTGCCTCGAGCAGGTTCAAACCACGGTTCTGAAGTCAGCTCTCGACTCTCGTAATTCAATTCCAGGCCACCATGACGGTATGACAAGGATCAACAAACTTGGTGAGCCGGACGATCTGGACGGAACGCCCCTGCTTCACCCGACATAAAGAACCAAAGGGGTCACATCGGTGTACTCACTCTCAGTTGCCGATCGTCGACGAGCATGGCACGGCACAGCCAAAGCCACCTGGCCAATTCTTCCTGAGTATTAGCGGTGCCAATCATTCTAGTGTTCACCCACCTCGGCACTATCTGTGGCCCAGTTTCGGACAACGGCACCAAACACCTCGAGGACTTGCGCACGCTCGCCATCCGACGACGAGGAATCTGGGAGGAAGGTAACACCCAGCTCGGCCAAGATGGCTGCATGATGCGGACAAGTGCGGGACCAGACACGCTTGGCTCGTGCGTCGGGGAGATGCCTGTGGAGCTCGGTGAGGAGGGGCGCAAAGGCGGAGAATGTGCTGCCGGCATCCAGCTGCGACCCGGCGCCCATGCTCCCAGCCTTGTGCGTACTGAGCTGGTTGTGTATGCTCTGTGCACCGCCCCGGCCCAGGCCGCCACTGAGACTGTGGTGGATCGACCACTGTTTGGACGACTGTGCCGCTTCAACGGGGGTGCCTCCCGGGTTGGCCTTGGCGGCGATCCGGCGCATGCGGCGCGAGCTCTCCTCGGCCGCACACGAGTCGAGACACGCCTTGATATCGCGCGCAAAGCGACGGCGCTCACGCGACGCCTCCTCCCTCTCCTCATCTGTGAGCGCGCTGTTCCCATCAAACGAGCCGTACGTCGACGGCCGCCGGCGGTCGTAGCCCATCACGTTCTCCACTGCGTTTCGGAACCCCAAACGGCCGGCAGCCTTGGACACGAGGCCAAGCTTTTTGCCACGTGGAGGAACGCCGACAACGGGCCGATCCTCGGGCGCTGGCGCAAGCACATGCTGCCGCACCTGCTGCCAGTGCTTCATGCCCGGCGACACGGGCTTGGGCGACGTCTGCGAATCGGGCGAGACAAGGTTGATCGTGTCAATACTCGCGGTCCGCGGTCCTCGCGGCCCCCGCGTGCCAGTGACCACTTTCGGTGTCTGCGGGCGCGACCCCGCTCGTGAGCCGTTGCGGCTCTCATTGCGCGGCGTCGGCGTCCCAGGCTTCCCAGGTGACGGTGGCGACTGTGGCCGGTTCGAATCAGGAACGTCCGCGCCGACAATGCCAGACTCGGGGATGGATTGGAGAAACTCGAGCGTCTCTTCAAGGCCGCGCAGTGTCTCCCTGGGAAGACTTGAACGGCTGGAGAGCTGTGACGACGGCCGCTGCCAGCCGGCCGAGTCAGGCGGGCTAAACGAAACTGGCGACTGCGTCCTCGGAATCGTAAAGTCAATGGCCGTATCGGGTGGGGAACGGGGGATGCTAATCGGGCTGATGTTTCTCTCCCCGCTCGTTATCATGGACGTCGCCGATGTTGTACCATGTGATGGCACAACATCTCGCTCGACGTCACGCGCCCCGCCATCGTCCAGCGGGAGCGTGCGTTGACGCGAACTCTCGGGAGACTGTTCGGGCGACTCAGTAAAGCTACTCTCTGCGTGTATCAAGTTGTTCAGTTCCGCTAACGATGCAGGGTTCGGAGACCAGCTCGGGACAAACGACGTGCGCGGGGCAGACTGCGTCGACAACCGTGCGTCTGCTGACGGTGGAGGAGCCAGCCCGGCCGCCGTGTCCGTGATGCTGCCCGATAACGAACTGAACGAGCTCGACATGTGCCGTGGTCCACGGGGACGGCGAGAAGCGGAACCCGAGCTGTCGGGGAGCGCGGCGGGCGCGCCAGACGCCATGGTGGGCGAACGAGGGCGGTGGGTGTGTTGGTGGAGAGTGTAATGCTGGCGATCTGTGAGGAACAGCAACAACTTTGGGTCGACATCGGGAGAGCTGTGCCGCGCCTCCACCTCCACTTGACGCCACGAACGCGTTTGCGGAATCAAATCACGTTCCGCGTCTCACCTCATACATGATTTGTGACGGGCTGAGACACGAGGGGTCCAGAGCTATCCACTCCTACTACATCCAGCAGCATTGGAGCAGGTTTATACAAGTAGGCGAGGCATTGTGCTTGCTCAATCGCTTCTTTGAACGACAGAGTGAACTCCTTCCGCGCCACTGAACCAGACTCCTTTAACGAGGGTTCGGACAGTTGTCTTCCGCGCCTCGTCCTCTTATGCAGGTAGCCCTTGGATGGGTCTGAGAGGGAGCATGAAGACGGCTCTCACAACACGGTAAATACTAACGACATGCCCAAAGCAGACTTCAGGTTCATACATCCCAAGAGCTTTACCCGTCACCATACGCCATACGAACAGAGATGTTTTGCCTGCTACTGGGGAATATCCAGCATGGTGGAAGGAACAGGAGAGGCCGCGAATAGTCATTAGTTCTCCTCTGTGAATGCGCGAATGCGCGTCTTCTGCCACGTTGTGACATTCAGCCCTTTGGCGGGTCTAACATTGTCAGCGCTGTGTGCTGCATATGGCAATCTGGGTGGTTAGGTCGGTGTGGGTGGTGGAAATTGCGCCGAGTGGGCCCCGCACTTCGGAAACCGGCACAAAGCCGGGCCGAGCGGCCCACACGCCGGAGCATCATGCATGCCTCCCAACGACAGCAGCAGATATCTTCTGACTACCAACACTACTCGCCCCAGTCTCACTCTCGACACCGATCCACCATGAGCTCGCTTCCGTTCCCCGAGCTTCCCAAGACAAACGAGGGCAAGCGTATCTGCCAAGTCATCAAGGTCCGCCCAGAGGCGCTCGACGAGTACAAGAAGGTTTGTCCAAGATATCGCCGTCGGCGTTCACGCGGCTTGTGCACGCTGGGGGGGTTGTCTGGAACGGGGGTGGCGCGATAACACTGACACATACAAGGTGCATGCGGCGGTCTGGCCTGAAGTCTTGGACGCGCTACGCAAGGCGCACGTTGTTGGTGAGTCGGTGTTGCATGCTGGTGTTTGTCTTTTTTTGCTTTCCCGAATGCCTGATTTGGGGCCGATTCCCATATTGTGTGCTCGATTGCTCCCCATGGCGCCGCACACTGGCCCCGATCGGACCGGCCGGATGGTACGCTGTCTGGCGTCGGCTGTGTCGAGAACGGTAATTCTGGTTACATGGCGTGATCTTTGGTCGGAGGGCGGCACCGATCGGTCTCTCGGCTGGTGTGGCGTGGCGTCCTGACCATGCTGGTGCCTCGATTCGAGAACGTCGCGGTTATGCTCACACGGCGCAGACTACTCGATCCACTACTTTGAACCCTGCTCGCTGCTGATTGCGCACATGCGCTACATCGGAGACGACTTTGAGAAGGACATGGAGGGCATTAAAGAAAGCGAGACGACGCGTCGTTGGTGGCAGGTGCGTAACGTTCGTCTGCTGTGCGGTGTTCCATGGCCCGCCGTCCTGTCTGCAGACTGCGTATTTCCTGTTGGCTCTCTTGAGTCATCAACGCGTCGACATGTCTCTCCACGACGCGCGACGCGTCCATGCTCGCACCCGAACGGCCGCCGTCGGTCAGGTCCGAGTGACTGTGCGGATGGCGCAACCTGCGGGCATGTGGCTGGGGCACCGAGCGCGCGCCTCGTGCCTCATGCTTCATGCTTCAGCCGGTGCACAGCCGACGCACGACAGGGCAAGTTGGGACGTAACGAGTCACTGCGCGTCGCGTCGCGCGTCGTATGGCCCGGCCCTTGTGGAATGTGAGGGCATTGGAGGCTGCGTGTTGACGACCGCCACTCTCTTTGGTGTTCACACTTGACTTGCTCTTCGGTGCCCAAAGACTGTTGTACCTGGTCCAACACATTCCCATTTCTCGGTACCGACGAGGCGGCGCTTGGCGTTCACACTACTGGTACTGTGGCGCAGTGGGCCGAACAGCGTGTCCGTGTTGCGGCTCCTCGTAGTGCTGTGAAGGTGGCGCAAAGATGTCTGAAGGGGTGTGGGACATTCGCCACCGTTGTCAGCACATGCACACTTTAACGAAACGCTGACACACCGCACAGTTGACAGATGGCATGCAGGAGAGTTTCGTGCCCGGTGCGACAGGGAGCGAGAGCGGTCCAGGCTGGTGGACCGAGACCGAGGAGGTTTTCAGGATGGAGGGTTAATTGTACATTCCGTGTTTGGTATGTCGGAAATTGGTATAACTCTCTCTCTGTATGTACCGACATGGATATTAAGAGAAGGCTTGCGAGAGTAACACATGGTTATGTTGCAGGGGTATGTGCAGAGCACCTGTCAAGTGTCAAGGGAGGGCGGGGCAACATGGGCGAGCCGTGAGCGAACAGTCAGTTTGTCTCTTTGTCAATACGTCTGTGGTCCCTGATGAGGCCTGTGCTCGCTATCAGGGATGAGCCAGGTGGCGAGGACCTGTAAGTCTGACGATGCCCACGAGATGGTGGGCAGATGCCAATGAGAAACGACCCGAGGTCTTGGCCAGACTTTAGATCTTGGTCATGGTGAGTTCGAAGCGTGGCCCTGTAGGTTTGTGGATGCGGCCTTTTTTTGGAGCTGCACATGCGTACACCCGCAAGCACTTGAAATCGACAATGACCGCGACGCGCGCGACGGGCCACAAAGAAATGCCACAACGACACAAAGGAGGAATGCAGGAATGAGCGGTGGCATGGTGGAAAGTCTGCCGTTCTGCGGGCATTAAGGGGTCCTAACGCTTGGACGCCGGACGAGTGCGCACGTGGCGCCAGTGGCGTAGCGCTTGGACCTGGTTTACCGGAATTTCCTGGATATCCTGGAATCCCTCCCTACAGTAATCCCTCCAACTTCTCTTACGATCTTACTGCCCTCTGTCGCACACGCACACACCCACACCCACACATCGACGCCCGTCCCCCGGTCCTCCATCCTTCCTGCCACTGCGCCTCCGCCGCCGCCGCCACTCGCAACACCCTTGATGACGCCTCTTTATCTCTCTTTTTGTCCACCACAACGGACAGTGTTGGGATAGACACCATCCAAAGCCCGACTCGGCCTCTCAAAACGACATCAACCAAAGGGCATGACAAGGGCCGTCAACTGTTCGTCCTGCGCCTCCTGCCTCCTGCAAACCCACTCAGCACCCATCACGGCAAAACTGTGCCCACGGCGTCCACCACGGTCACCACGCAGTCTTCAGACACGTCCTAGCTCCAGGCTGCATCCTGGGACACAAAGGCTAGTCACCACTACGGCCGACCCCTTGCTCGCCGCCCTTTTCGTTAAAACCTTGTCCGAAACCAGCCGTAACCGCCGCATGCCCGGTGCTCGGCCAGCCACAAATCTCGAGTCTCTCTAGCCAACAGTGGTGGGCCATACCGCCCAACTGCGGTTCAGCCGTATCAATTCCTCGCCTTCCCCCTCCCAGCCCCGCTACCCCTCTCTCTCTCTCGATCTTGCGGCCTTGCCCGGCACTGGCCTGCACACTGTCGCAAACCTCGGCATCCAGCCCCCAGTCAGAGAGCACGGTCTGTATCGTCACCAGCTGCACGCCCGAAGCGGTCGTAACGCTCCGACGCCAACAAAGCGCACCGCGTATCACACGCGTACCCCGCACGCGCGCGCCCCCCAAAGTACATCGGTATCCGAACCATCCCGCAGGCCTGCAAATTGCCTGTTGCATACCTCGCTCTCAGCACCGCGCGCTGGATTTAGGCAAGACAGGACAACAGGCAGGCCGGCAGAACACAAGCCTGGGCGCGGTTGGGCGAGACAAGGCGAGCGAGCGCGCGCGCCAGCACAAGGCACCACGGAGCCTCGGCGCCGCAAAGATTCAGAGACACAGAGATCCAGAGAGATCGTCTCACGATACCAATCTCAATCAGGTCGGCCGTTGGAACAGTGCTTACTCACACTCGCACACGTCCTCCATCAATCATTACCAACAGACAACCAGCGCGACCTTCCCCGCCTGAGTCGCGCACTGGTATTAAACACTCGACATACAACCCCCGCGCGCGAGTGAACTCGTCTTCAACCACTCACTCGCACCAGACCGGGCCTTTGTCGACAACCGCCACCAACGCCAAACCCTCCTTGAGCTTGTCGACAAATTCAAACCTCTGTTGCCCTCGACTCTCTGCCAACACACCATGGAACTCGAGGCTATCCGGCCACCGCCAACGGCACCGCCTGCCCATCCATTACCCCCTCTTCCCTACAGCCCTCCACGACGCTCGCACCACCGCACTCACTCAATCCAGTCGGCCATCTCTGTCGTCTCGTCTTACGAATCCCACGCATCCCGTTTGTCAAACGGATCCCGCCACCGCGTTCTTTCAGAGCAGTCCCACTGCTCGCACTGTTCTGCACCTGCGCAGTCCACGATTCAGTCCCCTCGACAGTCGCTGCAGTACACACAGCCCCAACAGCAGCAGCAACAACGGCAGGAGGACGACGAGGAGGATGATGATGAAATCGACGCTTTGCCACCGCCACCTTCCCCCTTTCCAACGGAACTGCTCCTACCAGAACTTGACGACGACAAGGAAATTGACTCGGACCAGGAGACAGTACACTACGGCGTAAGTTGCGCTGCTTCCCAAGCTCATCCATGTCACGCAACCCTCAGCTAACCCGCCAGTATGAGGACACGACTGAGATCAACTTTGTCGGGATCCAACGCGCGTGTGTTGACGTTCTCGAGGCGCTCCTACCAACTACTGGAACGAACCAGGCTCTAAGCCCCGAGGACCAGCGTCTCGCTACCGCTCTTGGCGAATTGCTCGAGGCGTCTTACCAGCTCGAGACATTCCACCCTTCCTCGGCAATCTCGTCTCCAGCTTCGCCGCCTCCGGAGGAAGGTGAACGCCTCTCACCTTACCTCTCTCTCGTCCACGTTCTCCTCGCCGTTGAGACTGCGGCCACCAACAGGTCGCGAGCGGCACTTGCGGATGCTGCAAATGGTGACCGCCAAACCATCCTTCCAGGCCCGCAAGCTGCCCAACAGCTGCGCGAAGATCTCGCATGGGCACGGGTTGAGTCACTCAGCAACGCCGTGATCCAGCTTGTGCGCGAACGAGATGCGCCGACTCGTTCCTTGGTCGCACACGCCCTCCCCCCAAAGTATCGCAGGACTGACCGCGAATCACTGGGTTCTGAGGAAGGTCGACTGAGTTGCTCGTCGGACGGTCGGCGTTCTCTGCCACCCAACTACGAAGACTCGCATACCGACCGTCGGTTGTACGCTGAAGGATCCCGCAAGGCCAGCACGGCGAGCGTAGATGTCAAGGATAAGATCGACGAGGAGGAGTCCAAGTCTCGCGGTGGCCGGGACTCTGAAAAGATTATGCCCATCCTCAATGAACTCGATACCGTCACCACGGCCATTGAACGTCTACAGTCCATGGCACCTCAGATGCAGGATCAACGCATGCCTCTACGTACCGCCGAGGCCCGTCGCGGACAGTCGTCATCGACGCCCACCGAGCGTGTGCGCCGTCGTGAACGCGAACTATCCGATATATGGGACAAGATTGAGCGCGCCAACGCTCCTCGCAAGTACCAGCCTCTTGCGGAGCGTCTCAGCGGCGAGAGCAAGCGCCGCATTTCCGGAGAAAGCGGTCGGGTCAGTGTCGGCAGCCCTCGCAGTCTACACCGCGTTCGAAGCCCAGCGAGCCCAATCTCGCTCAAAGACAACCGACGCGAAGCGATACTTGCCGACACCATGGAGGAGGCCGTCCGCAAGCTCGATGAAAAGTTGCCAGACAACCCCCAGGACAATCTGCAGCGTGCGCGCGAACTGCACGAGGTGTGTTCGGTTGAAATATCCCCCAAAACTTGGTACTGACTCTTTGCGCAGCGTGACAAATTCCTTCGAAGGCTCATTGAGTCGTCGAGCGACGCGCGCATGAGTGATCAGGACGCAAAGATACGTCCATACAGGCAGCAGGTGCGTAACATGACGTGTTGGCACGACTGACAAGTCAGAACCGCCAGCCAACAAGCAATGGGTACGCGGCGCTTGGCCGTCTCAGCGGAGAGCAGATGGCACGCCACAGTGGGGAGCAGATGGCGCGTCGGAGTGGGGAGCAGGCGTCACGCTTCAGTGGGGAGCAAATGTCGCGCGCCGCGCTTGATTCAAACGACTCGCTTCTTGAAGCGGTCGCCAACGGCCTCAATTCTGGTCGCCTCCACGACCAGGATGTTCCTGCACCCAAGCGCAGGTCGCAGAGAGAATCATTCTTCAGCGCTGTCGCGATTGGAACTGACATGGGTCGCATGACCAACCAGGAGTGCGCGCCGCCCACCCCAAGGACCCTGCGCGCGCGAATCTCCAACGATTATGCGGACACTGCCTCATTGCATTCGACAGTGTCATACGCGTCGCGTGCTCCGTCGCACGACTCGAACCCGTTTGTCGAGGAGGACAAGGAGGACTTTTTCGAGGCACTGCTTACCAGCTCGGCAATTGGACGGCTGAGCAACCAGGAGATTGAAGCGCCTACGCCGCGCACGCCCGTCACTGCGTTGTTGACGCCAAACCCCAACATGACGCCGGCGTCGAGTCGGCGAAGTTCCTTTTCCTTGGCGTCGCCAGCTCGGCCAACGTCGGCTGCACCAAGCGCGATCAGGAAGATTGCTGCGACGTTCAAGGGCCGTGGGTCAACGTTTGGGAGCACAAAGGTTGAGAAGGAGAAGCCGCCTGTTGTGAGCACGGTCGATACAAGTGGTGCAGGATACGTTGCCGAACACCAGGAGAACCTGCGTGCCATCCAGGTGCTTCTCTACGGTATCCCCATCGACCTCGCGCCTGACCTCCAAGTCGAGATTGTGGGGCCCAACGACGCAGCCTTGGTGTCCAAGACAGATCAGGCACTGCGTGTGTCCATTGCGCTACCCTCGCCGGTTCCCCTTGGCCAGGTCGTCAACGTCACACCGGTCGACGACTTCCTCGAGGCAAAGCTCTCGGCGCTCCCGACGCCAGCCACGACGCTCTCCATCACGTCGAGCATTACCCATGCTCTTTCGGCGCCAAACCTTCGTACCCTCAAGCCGCGCAGCTTATGCTGCACCTCGTGTGACAGGGAGATTGCCCACTTCCCCCCAGGTGTCCAGTTCAAGGACCTGCCGTCCGAGCATTGGGCTGAGATGCTCGAGGTGTGGATGTGCCACGCCGACCCGGCATTCACAGCTTCGCTGTCTAAACACAAGGACGGTTTCTGGCCTTCTGAGGAGGCGGTCCTCGTCGGTGGCTCGTACCTGCTCGTCGCAGGCAGCCATATCTGCGACTCGAACTTGACATTGGAACAATCAGCAGATGTGAGTGCCACTTGAACCTATTCCATTCCATCCCATTTTATTCGGGCTTCCAAGAAGGCCGTCGCCTAGCACCAACTGGCGGTTTGCTATTCGGGTGGTGCGGCTGGGGTCACGAAGCTCTTGCAAGTTTCGACCGCCCCAGCGGCCACCTGGTGGTAGACAGGGCACAGCCCTATGGTCGATACAAGGGCCCTACAGTAAACCAAGCGCATGTCCCGCGCGCTCGTAAACAATCCCTCGTCCCCCGCAGTTTCCCGGGGCGGGGTCTACTATACGAGCAACAGTACAATGGTCTTCTGATCGCAGCATGTCAAATGCTAACACACAGGCCGACGACTGGCGAATTGTCGCCTGTCCTTGTGGAGAGGTGCTGGGAAGACTGCGTCCCGAGGATGGCCGTCCGGGTGCGGGCACAGTGCGCTTTTCCAAGTGGTCGATTGCTCTCCTGCGCGGGCGTGGCCTGGGCGACGTGGACCACGTTCGCTTCCCCGTTTCCACATTTGTCGTGTCCGACATGCTCGAACTAGCCCAAGCACACGCCTCGCACCGCTTCCTCATCGCAGATGAGCAGACTGGCGACCGTCGTCTGGCCATCTGGGTCTTCAACCCAAGCGTGCGTGTCGCGTTCAAGCGCCCGGGTCAGTCTCTCTCGCTCGAGTCTGGCTCCAGTGCGCTCGCAGCAGCGCCACCGGCACCGCTTCGCTCCGGCTTTGAGCGTCTGGGCAGGTCGCGCCGCCGCCCAGCGCCCATCACCGTTCCCACGCCGGACACCCAGTCCCTGGCAGTGGCTCCGTTTGGGCGCAACCTCCGTGCAGCCAAGATCATGTACAAGGTCATCGAAGGCTCTGGGCCCGACGCCGCGTACGACAACCTGCCCGGCTTTGGACCTCGAGGCCAGGTAGAGCACCTTCGCTACCCATCCAATGTGTGCGAGACCCTCATCTCGGCCCTCAAGGCTAGCTCGGCGCTGTACCCGCCCCAGCGCCGTGTCATGGGCTCGTTTGACGTCGGCTTCCTCGAGCGCATCTAAGCGCGAGCACAGCGAGGGCGAGTGGCACCTGGTCGAATGCACGACAGCGCACAGCCAGAACGCGGCAAGCTAGCTCCTCACGCTGTCACAAAGATTGCGACAGTTCCGACATCGGAGAAACGAAAACCCGGTACAGTCACACATACACTTTTGGGCGCAGCCACGCTGCAAAACAGACACGAGACGAGTAGATTCAGAAGCGGTTTGGTTTTATCTGTCACGAGTAATGTACCTTTTGAGATGTGCAGGGATATGCCATTGGAAATGCGTAATATTCCGTTTGGTCTATGGAGCATGGAGCACTGGCATGTTGACAGAGTATGTCGTGCCTCTTGTTTGTCTTCTTCCTCACCACTAGACTCTTTCACTTCCAACCACCCTCTCCTACCGCTTCGGCCAACCTCCACCCGACTCACGCCTCACCCAACTCAAGCCTCACTCCCCAATGCACCCTGCACCCTCTTCAAAGCCCGCGCCGCCTCACGCCTTCCCTCGCCGAAGCCCGCCTCGCGCGACGCCCGAAGCGCGGCATCAAAGTGTCGCGCCGCGGCCGCGTTGTCCTTGTCAATCTGGAAAAGAGTCAGCCTGTGAAGTATAGTATCTCGGGAGGGACGGGGGGAGGGGAGGCGGGTGGAAGGGAATTGGGGGCGGGGGGGAGGGGGGAGTTAAGGAGGGGGGGACGGAATACCACCCCTCGATACCACGTACCTCTGCCAACATTCCCAGATTGAACAGCGCCACACTCCTCGCACGCGCACACGCCGCCGAGGCAATGTTGGCCGGCGCGCCCGTCCACCCTTCCTCCTTTGCCGCGGAGTCGACGAGCTGGAGCGCCTTGAGGGACCAGGAGCGCGCGGCTGAAATGGCGGCGGGGGTGCGGGGCTCGAGGGCGTGGGTTGAGATGGAGGTCATGAGCTGGGTGTGAGCGGGGAGGTGGTATCATGAGGAGGGAGGGGTGTGCGACCCGCTGGCGTCTTTACGCACCATGGCAGCCTGGCACCTATCAGCGACGGGCGGATTGTCCGCATTCGGGGGGATAAGAATGGTGATAGCCTGGAGGAGGAGCTGAGCCGCGAGGTCTGGCCTTCGCTGCCTGCCGTAGACCTCTGCGAGGGCCTCCATGGTGAGTCCGAGGCCGCGCTTGTTGACGCGGGGAGTGTCGTCCTCGGGATTGTCGTGGGGGAGCGCGACGTCGCGGCCGGCGACGACGGAGCCGGACGCCGAGGGAGAGCGCCCCGCGAGGCCGAGGCGGAGCATGGCCGCGAGGGCGGACGAGAGGTATTTCTCCGCCGCCGAGTCCCATGTCTCCTGGGGCGCGTCGGGGTTGGCGTCTTCGTTCTGGGGAAAGGCCGGTGGCACATTCATACCGCCGAGAGTTGCTGCAATCTGGCCGAGTTTCTGCGCCAGCCCAATGGCCCGCGTCACTTCGTCGTGCGTCAGCTCGTGCGGGCCCTCACTCGCCGCCCACCCCGTCACCTCTCCCGGCGGGGCGGCAAGCGGCGCCACGCCAAACAGGGCGTACGCGTCGCGCATGTCCTGGAACGCGCGCACCGGCTGCCCCGCGTCCTCGAGCATGGCCACGAGCGAGATGTAGATTCCGCTCAGCTTGAGCAGCGGGTCCGGGTCGAGCGCTGACGGCGGGATCGACCGCGCCGCCTCGAGCGCGGCGCGGAAGTAGGCGTCGGCGCGTTCCGTGTCTCCCCGGGCCTTGGCCTTGATGGCCGCCTTGAGCGGCGTCTTGACTGGCTCGGGCCAGATTTGCAGCGAGTAGTACCATTCCAAACTAAAGTTAGAAAAAAAATACACGTTAGGGGTAAGACGTACAGGCCGTAGATTGTCACCAGGAGACCGCACCCGACGAGGCCGCCGAACAGGTGCGAGATTTTCAGCCCACGTTGCGGTTTGGCAGGCGTCC
This sequence comes from Pascua sp. PH4015B, assembly GCA_025502685.1. Taxonomy (NCBI): domain Eukaryota; kingdom Fungi; phylum Basidiomycota; class Tremellomycetes; order Trichosporonales; family Trichosporonaceae; genus Pascua; species Pascua sp. PH4015B. Next base: position 2,128 of record JAMFRD010000090.1, on the reverse strand, counting down.
CCGGGGCCGCCCCCTGTGTTCCCTGTGGTCCTTGTGTCCCTTGTTCTCCTGGTGACTGTTGGCCCGTTGTAGGTCCTGCAGAGGACGGCGGGACAGACGCCCACACTGCCGGCGAAGTGGACAGCCCACGCACGTATACGGGTGCCGGTGACGCCAGGCGCAGGCCCGTACGGCGTAATGTCGCGACCGGTACGCGTGATCGCAAGACTGGGAGCATCGTGGCGGACGTAGAGTAAGAACGAGGTGAGTTTTGTACAGCTCTTCGGTTGTGCTCGACCGGTCGCGATATTCACCAAGTGTGGTGTAACTTCTGGCAGATGCGACGTCGCGTGGCGTCATTGTGGCACCTGCGCACGTGACTTGATCAACGCGTGCGCACATTTGTGGCAGTCGGACCGGTCAGCGCCGGAGTGACGGTCCGCAGTGCCTGCGGTGGGCAGGCCGGGCACGACATGTCCGTCGGCAACGGTCGTCTGTTGTGCTTGCCGCCTTGCAGCTTGCCATTGCTTGCGCGAGTCATCGACGAGATATCGCGAGTCGGCGCGCAGCAGTGCTGATTCATCAATGCAAAATGGCTCTGGTCCGCGCACCGCGTCGCGCTGTGGCGTCGCTATATAACCTCCCTCGCGTGACTGCGATCTCGACACGAACGCTACACACTGCTCGACTCGCCATGTCCGTCCCGACCGTAACGCTCAATGATGGCAACAAGATCCCCGTCGTCGCTTTTGGTACGTGGTGCACGACTTGTTCAGAGGCGAGGCTACTTGCTTGTCCATGTCCCGACTGTGGACATGCACGGGCGACAAGCCACCGACTTGCGTTTCTCTTGCTCCGTCCCTTCGCCAGTCTCCCAGGACACACCTACATTCATATCGCTGACAGCAGGCACGGGGACAGCACTGTACGCCAAGCCCGTAACCGACCTCGTCCTCTCGGCGCTCGAGACGGGCTACATCTCCCTCGACACGGCCGAGGGATATGCCAACTCGGCGAGCGTGGGCGAGGCCCTGAGGCAGTGGGGCGGGAAGCGCGAGGACGTGTATGTGCTTACCAAGTGTGAGTCGCTAGTGTATCGCGAGAGAGCAACAAAGGAGGATAGGTGCGGACGCGTTGCGGGGTTGTGGTGAAGAGTGGGGGAGCGTGAGCGCCGGGGGGGGGGGGGGGTGCGGTACAACGTCGAGGACAATGTCAGACCTAGACCATGTGGTTGGCTGTGTTTACCATGGCGCGGAACAAGGTCAAACTACGTCCTCGCCCTCGTCTCTTTCCTTTCTGACGCACAGGGAGCAAGTCGTCAAGCGACGACGCCCAGGAGCCCCGCCGCGTCCTCGAGGGTCTCCTGAAGGAGGTACGTAGTTAACACACTTGCCTCGCTGACGGCAGCTCGGGACCGACTATGTCGACGTGTGTGAGTAGGCTCGTTGGCCGAGTTACACTACACAGGGCCTGCCACCCACCTCCCCCACCCACCAACCCTAACCCCACCCAACCCTACTCCCACTCCCACAACACAGCCCTCCCCCCATCCCCCAACACAGCCCCTCCCCCCATCCCCACAAGACAGCCCCTCCCCACATCCCCACAACACCCACCTCCCCCAACCTACCCCCACCTCACCCCCACACCAACTAACCACGCCAGACCTCATCCACTCGCCGCTCACCTCCAAGGCCCCGCTCGCCGAACAGTGGGCCGTCTTTGAACAGATCAAGCGCGACGGCCTCGCGCGGTCCGTCGGCGTCAGCAATTTCCGGGCGGAGGATATTGAGCTGCTGAGCAAGACATGGACGCACCCTCCGGCTGTCAACCAGGTAGGTACTGGCGTTTCTTCTTGTCACATTTATAATGCTCTCTTGAGAACCAATGCCCCTCTCCCATATTCCGCAGCTGTGATCGTCTCTCGTTTACTTCTCTACCATTGAGCTGGTCTCCTTGGATCTCTCTTTCACCCCCTGTTCCCCAGCTAGTCATGTCCTCGGTCCCCAGCTCTCGAGTTCTTTACTCTCGCGTCCATCTCTTCTCCTCCTCTGCATTCTCCTTCATCAGTGCCCTCTGCGTTCTCCTTCATCAGTGCCCCTTATCCATCATCATCAACCACCCCCGCGTTTCCTTCACCACGCCACTC